>JACERR010000431.1:0-25767 GCA_016760335.1 Gastrodia elata | reverse complement strand
GTTGTTATAAGATAACACATTCATTATTCAAAATTAATTATATGCGATACAAAAATGCAATATAAGGTAAAATGATATAAATAAAAGAAATAATTAAGAGTGGAAAATCAAAAGATAAGTATATGTACAAGAGTGGTTGGTGGGGTTTTGCATGTATGTTAAGTAAGAGTAGCAAGTATGCATATGTGCAAATAAACAAAGTATTGAAATAAATATGCTCATCTTAAGGAATGTTAAGTACTGTAAAATAGTATAAAAAATATCACTACAGTAAACTATAATGTATAAACTGAATTGTAAAGTACTAAAATAAGGTAAAGTGGAATCAATCTGTAGGACTAAATAATAGTAAGGCATAGTCTATAGACTGTATAAGGTGAGAGTATTACAAAATTAATGAGAGAGTGTTATAGTGTAAATATTATTTTATTTATCTTATTTTAATATATCTTATGAGAATGTACGAAACAAATGAAGAGTTAGACATATCTGCCCAATTGTATGTAGCGGGGCCTCTTGTATAACTATACACTCCCCTTCTAGGATATGTGTAGTCTTTTGATTTCTCTATAGCCTACCTGAGCTCAACAATATTTGTAGAGACTCATCCACACAAAGTGAAACCATTTATCTATCTTATTTTTTATTTTGTTAATGCATAATTGTCTGAATGTTATATACAAGGAATTTAGGCTCAATGCATTGCTGCAATTCAAGGAATTTCACTCTTAATTATAAATTATGTGATATCCATTAATTTGGTTATTCATCTCCCCAGATAGGGACAGGAATGGCTTTCATACTTTTCTATTATCGATCATACGGTTAAGGCTCTCAACTTAGGCATATCTTAACAAAATTTATTGTAATGACCACTTTAAGTAGTATTAAGTAGAATTCTAAATATTGAGACACCTTTTTAGATTACAATGGAGTTCCTGATAAGAATTCTAAAGTTAAGCATGCTCCAATAGGAGCACTCTCAGGATGAGTGACTTAATTAGAAGTTATTTTTTGAGGACAAAACTATGAGGCTTATTTAGCCAAAGCAAATGATACATTGATGTTTAAGAATTTGGGATATTACAAATGGTATCAGAGCAAGCCATCGGATTTCATATAGAATTTAAGTACCATACAGAGCTAAGTACCACTTCATATGAGTAAGTGTAATGACTCTAATATCAGATAGGAGCTTAATTCAATATTGAGATGTTACCTTAGCATCTAATACACAATTAAAAGAAAATAAATCAAATACTAGATGCTAAGTGGTCAAGTATCTTTATGATTAGTTGTCAAGTTAAAATAATTTACAATAATAGCAATTAGGGAGATATGAAACAATGCAAATATAAGTAATATAAGCAATAATTATTATCCACTCATTCAACCCAAATAGTTTCAAAATAAGTAAATACATCACAGAATATGGGTAAGAATATCTCAAGCAATTTAAGTTTAATTATTCAAGCCTTTTATAATGAAAGAGTAAAAGTAAAGTAAATGTAATCACTATCTCACTTGAATAAAATACAAGTAAACTCAAATTACTTTAGCAGAAGCAATTTCTTTTTGAGCTCTTCAAGTGCTAGGTCCTGCTTCACATGAATTATAAAGCTCCTGATCTATCATATTTTGATATTTAAATATGATAGAGAAAAGTCAAGAAAAAAAAAGAGTAGTTATACTAAGCAGTCTAAGCACATTTTAAGATTGACTAATATTTAAATTGATTGGATATCACAAGCTAATTTATAGTTTATAATAAACAGCGGAGCAATACAAATATTCAAGTAGGAAAATAAAATAAATATAACTGTAAAGAAAAATAGTATAAAAAAGCTGAGTAAGAATACTCACTTGTATTATTATTCTAGCCTACAACAAAAAAAGGATAATGGTAAATCATCCTAAGTAAGGCTAGAAGCTACTAAAGTATATTTGAAAATAAATGAAATGGAAGTAACTATATATTTAAATAGAAAATATGCTAAGTAAGAAAAAGAAATGCAATGAAGCATTTAGATGAAATTCAAGTAATATACACTGCAATCTATATGAACTGCAAGTAAGCAAAACAGAGTATTGAAAATAGAAAGTGCAAAGCATAGAAATTAAAGAAAGTATCTTAGCGGCTTGGTCTAAGATATATATAGCATAGGACTATGAAAGTAACATAACTAAAAAGCTATGATGAGATCTTACAATCAAAAAGATTATAATAGAGCTCATATTTTATTAATTGAAGTTATTTTATAAAAATACTCATTCTGTGAGCACAAATAGAATGAAGTGAGGAGTTAAGCATGTCTGCCTAATCGGTAAAGGAAAGCGAGGTTTCAAAGACAATGTACACTCACATTCACCCTTTAAGAATGTGAGGTCTCCTTATTACTCCTAATTAGCCTTTCCTTATCCATCCAGAATATCAAACTCCTATAATTTTATGAAAGTTTTTTTTTATGCACAAATGTTGTATGTATGTTCAAGGAATATGTTCAAAGTTAAGCAAGCATTCAAGGAAATTCAATAATTATAAACTATATGATATTCTTTGTTATCTAAATTTTAATGATCTACTTAATAATTGGAGCTAATTGAGCTCTCAATTGACTTATAGATATTGATTTTTAAGTCAATTGTAAATAATAGTAGATGTAGAAGAAGTTTGGAAAAATAGTATTTTTAAGTAAATGAAATTCATCCTATACTAGTCTTAAACTAATCAAATTAAATAGATTAATGATTAAAGTTTAAGGAAACTAGTAGAAAAGAGTAAGATTAATAGTTTGCTAAGATAAAGGAAGTAAAAGCTAAAGAACAATCTTAGCTTCATCTAATTATCTTATAAACTAGAAGATTTCAAATCAATTTAATCATTAACTTATATAGGATTAATTGATATTGAGCATGTAAGTGTAAGGAAAGGAATAGACTATTTTCTACAAGTACTAATTCATTCTTAATTGTAGGTTAATGAAAGTTTATTAGCTTATTAAAGCATGAAAGGAATCTTATATTCTCTAATATAATCATTAGGGAACTAAATTAGAAGATTAAAGACTAATGAAGATATGTGCTAATCCTCAAATAGATTGATTGGGCACTAGTCTAATTATGAGTTCTTTTAAATATATATAACTTAAGTTTTAAAAATGATAAGTAAATTACATTATGAAGGAAGTTAAGAAATTCTCAAGTTAATCTAACATGCACTTTTAAAGGAGAAGTAGAAACTTAGAAAGACATAAGAATTAAATTTCAATTCTAATAATTTTAACATGAACTCTATTACATTATCTTAAAAGGAACAAAATAGAATATTAACATGCAAGTCTTCTACTATTTAGAAGATCAAATGAAAGGATTTACATTAAAGAACTAACATTAAGCTAATTCAGTACACAGAATATTAATTCAAATTGAATTCTAACATGACAATAGTACATGGAATTTACATTCTAAAAACATGAATATAACATTTCATTTAAACTAAATATTCTAATTTCCATATGATGTATAATAGAATTGAAAGAATTAAGTTTATTACATGTCATGCAATTTAATCACACTAATTTCCAAATCATTTAGTTTACATAAATGTAAGAGCTATCAATAATTATTTGAATAATTCAACTTGAAAAGATAATGCAATTGATTCAAATTAATTCATTCCTAAGCAATTCTACAATGGAAGAATTCAACTTAATTGAGCATTAGACATTTTCAATTAGCATATTCATTGAAATATAAGATTCAAACATATAATTTAAAGCTATGTGTGAGATAATAAAATGAGATAAGTTTGCTATCCTAGGGTTCAATAATCCTAAAACAAGCATATACAAAAATATGAAATTATCATTTTACCTAAATTAAGGAGCTAAATACCTATAATGTCCAAATGTTGTACAAATGATATGATATACATTTTAATGAGATCCTTATGTCCTAAAGTGTAAAATGACACTAACTAGGTCAAATTTGAATAATATTGAATTTTTAGGGTTTGGAGGAGTTCTACTTAGGCTTAAAATTTCATTAAGAGATATAGGATTCAAAACCTAAATTTGATCTCATATTATTGTTCTTCATATTTTTGTGAGTGAAAGCAACGATTTGATCATTAAGTTTGGATACTAAATAATCAAATTATGTCACATATAAGTTTGAGATTTTATTTATAATTAATTAAATAAATTTAAAATAATGATTAAATAAATAATTTTCTAATAAAAAATTAATTAATATTTTATTAATCTACACATTTTTATGATCGAAATGGTATATTTTATCGCATGTATTGGATATGTAGTTTACAAGTTACAATTAAATTAAGTTTGCATTAATCATTATTAATCATATAATTTTAATTACTCTCTTTCCGTTAATATAATTAGTTAACCGTTGTTATTTAAAACGGCACTGTTGGCAGAGACATAATTTCTTTGCATGCCACATCACTTAAGGATTAAGGCGCGGTTCAATTTAATTGAACCGGCCTGTTTAATGTCGACGGTCTATCAACCGTCATCATCTTCCTCGACCTGTATGATTCACGTCTTAGGGAACTAGGGCATCGCAAGAATGATATGTTAAGGTACCATTCGGAGCATTAATCATCTCAAATGAAAGAATATCCTGTAATCTGCCTTTTAAGATCGAATATTTCATTTTGGATTAACCTTAAAACTTTCAGAAATGATGCCCTAATATTTTCTTATATGTAATGTAGAATGTTATGCAAGCGACGATTTAGCCCAATTCAATCTAATTTGGTCAATTCGATCGAACATAAGACGTTAATTATTCTTTCAAGTGAAGCGAGTAAGAATTTTCTTTTGACAATAAACTTGAATAAGATTATATGAGCATATAACTGAATCTAGAAAATTTGAAGTTTAATTTTTGATAATGTGAAACAAAATCGCTCTGAACCTTATTGTTCTTGAGAAGGTTCGATTCATTTTGCCCATTTCAATTTAAGAAGAGACATTCAATTTATGCAGAAATAATTTGTAAAATGACAAGGATAAAAGAAGAACGTATGCAATTAACGATACTTCAAGTTGATTAAGGGCACTCTGTAAGAGTTCAATCAATGTCAGCATAACTCGTCAAGCTGAAATTAAAGTTCCTATAATGATAGAAGGAGTGAAGATTACAGCAGGTAAGATTAGAGGTAATGTTTAAATTATGAATTTATTTAAATCATCTTCTTAAGAATGATCATACTCTATTGTATTCTATGAGTTCAAATGAAAAGAAATTTTATCACATCATTTAATTGTTTATAAACCTTAGATAAAAACTCTGGATTGAATTAAATTCAAAGGCCAAGCATCTAAAGTATAGAAATCGAGCTCCTTAAAACTCGACTCTAAGAAAAAATGATAGCATTGTTGAAGAATAAGTAACTACTGAATCTAAAATTTAGAAAAGCAAAAATTAACAATGAAGATGGTACCTGGTATCTCTATCGTCTGCGGGTTCGTCGACCTTAAGTTTTAGGGTTTGCAGGAGATTTCATGGAGTTGTTTAACACTCCTTTTTCTCAGCATAGAGCTTCCACAAAGTTTTTGGTAGAGTAAAATGAAATGATGAAGTACCCCGGGAAGCTATAGAGGATAGGGGAAGACAGTTGGAGGTGATTGTGGCGTATGTTCGTACCATCGCTGAGGCACGATTGTAGGCCGCAAAGGAGATGTATAGTTCTCCTATCACGGCCGTTGGATCCTCTCGATCACGATCGGATGAAATCAAACGGCGGACACAATCCCACAATTTAATTATTTAAATTATCATGATCGGGCCGTTAAATCTATTTGATCTAAATCAACGGTTGTTCCGTGTTTGAAGGTGTGCAGCGGATTTCCACAATCATTATTTTGAGCATTGCAACTAAAATAAAATAAAATTATATATATATATATATATATATATATATTTATTTTAAAAGCATTATTTAAATATTAATTTTATCCTTTTTTTTATTAATCAAAATTAATTATCGAAACGCATTCCGAAAAATCCCAAATTTTCACCCTTACTTAATTAATGGGTGAAGAACTTAAAAATGAAATTGGATTTTAGATCGATGGTATATTTAATTTTCCTAATTTTCTGGGTATTTAAAATATTATTAAAATATTAGTGAAATTTTGGACGACTTCCAAACACTTCTAAAATATCACCCATAACTAATTTGGGTGTGGTGAGTCCAATGGCGAACTTCATTTTTGATTCTAAGGTCTAAATAAATTAGGTATTTTCAGTATTATCAGAAAACCAGGAAATGCTGGAAATTATCAAATAGTCTTCAAATCACACAAAATTTGAGGTGGAGGCTCTTAACACTATTATAAGAGTAATATAAGAGGGCTAGAGTGAATTAGGTTACTAATTGATAGATAAAAACACTAGGATTATTATAGTAGGCTCTTAAACTCATGATGGCTAAGGTAGTACATAGTTGTGGGTACCTCTTGAGCTTGTAGAGGCAAACTTTATTCCTGTTTACTCAATGGATAATTCTTGGATCTATGTGTGGATATTGATGAGAACATTAAAGTTACTTAAGTTGTGGTAATTATAATGACCACCTTAAGTAATATTAAGTTGAATCCTAAACATTGATGTACTTTTTTAGATAATGATGGAGTTCCTAATAAGAACTCCAAAGTTAAGTGTGCTCTAGTAAGAGCACTTCCTGGATGGGTGATTTACTGGGATATTATTTTATGGGGACTAAACTGTGGGGATTATTTAATTAAAGCAGACAATACCTTAGTTCTTAAGAATTTGAGCTATTACACATCTAGCTTTTTAGAAAGTAGTGGAAGATCTGGAAGGTCCTAGTTCAAAGAAGAGATATTTATGTCACATCTTATATTTCTAATTATTATTTTATTACTTTAAATTATTGATTTGATTATTTCCCTTATCTCAGCTGAGAGATGTTGCATATTATGGAAAGTTCAAGCAAAAGCATGATTTTCCTTCTTATGAAGAAAATTTTTGGCTAATTTATTTCAATTAATGCAAAATCCTCCTTGAAATAATAATGTTTATGATTTTACACCTTATATATGATGTTAGAATTTATTTTTTATTGAATACTTTATGTGCTCATGCCTGACTGACAAATATTATAATATTTTAGATTTTAAGAACTAATTTAGAAAAGACCAGCATAGTAATTAACGGGCTTGAGATTAAAAAATGAGATTATTCTAATTAATCAATTCATATATTGTATTAACGTTAATAGGTCTGTGTTGATGAATTATTTCATATTACTTAAGATTGTTATTTACAATTGTTTAATGTGAGTTATTATTTGGAAATTCTTGATCTTGATCCCTGAGTCGTCACATTAATAAAAGCTAAGAGTCTCAAATCACAATACACATGTTCTTCCCTTCAAGGTTTATACTCATTCAATTCTTAGGTTTGGTAGAAGATGATATTTTTTTCATATTCATTGTCATTTTTTTGTACTAACTTAATCTTATCTTATAGAATATATGGCATAGTCATTGGTTGCTGCCCACATCCAACCAAGTTTTGCATTAATTAAAGTATGTGAACACTAGTATGGTATAGTTTGTGGTGCATAACCATGGTTCATTAGTTTTAGTTTTAAAACACTTTATTTTAGAATTTAGAAGTGAACTTATATTTAATTGATACATATGAACTACCCTAGATTCTTCAATTAATTCTTGGTTATTATTTTAAGTTAATATGATATTAGATAAAAAATAACAACAAAATTTGTTATCACATAGATGACTAATGCTAAGTAAATAATATTTCAAAGCATGAACATAAAGTTTATTTTCAATAAGGGAAATTTCATGACTACCTATTGTGTTGATTGATTTAATATATGTGTTATTGTTCTCTTCGTGCACCATTTTCCTTCTTTTTGGTTCAAGTTTTGTAAATTTAGGCATATTACTAGTTAAAAGCTAAATGATTTTAAAATGAGCTCAAGATCATGACTTAGGCTTAAGGATTTTTGATACTTTAGTTGGTGAAGATCTCCAACAATGGCTTCCAAGTGCAACCTCCTCGTTGCAACTTTTTGATGCTACCCTTGGATGCAATCTCTGTTGTGGCCTTTGGCACAAGATGCTGCCCCCCTTCTCCTTTGCACTCACAAGGATTGCATATGAATCAACTTTTGAGTCACTCATACCCTTTCATAATTTAAAGCTTCCAACGATCTTTAAAATGAGCCCAAGAATATCTGAATCGGCCCACAAATGATCACAGGGCACCTACTTTCGCATTTGACCCATTGTAGACACATAGGGAGCGCTCGGGAGCCCTAATCTCGAATGGAGGGAGCCATGGCGTACTGTGGCACCCAGATCTCAACTTCCAGATGCTTGGGTGTGCTGTGGCGCCTAGCACTCGAGTCTAAGGGATACAAGGCACGCTGGAGTGCTCGAATTATCCTGATTTATTTCAGAACACCTCGAGACCTCCCAGAACCCACCAGAACTCCATAAATTATCTTGAAACCTTTAGGAACACCACCAAAACACTATTGGTACCTTTTTTATCAATCTAATATGGCTCCACAACATAACATGAATCATATTCGACGCCAACATCAAAGACAAGGATGAAGATGAATCTTTGTGCACTACTTATCTTTTCGTTAATTGTAATTTTGGCCAATTTGGTTGAAAATCTTTTATTCAATTCCTTTTATAGTAGTGTAAAATGTTAATGCCATGTAAACTTTTTTTCACTTCTTTTATTGCATGCGAAGCGTTGATATCTTCGAATTCCCCAAGAATTTTTTTTTACTTTACCCTAGTTTTAATCCATGCCAAATAGCCCTTATATTGATACTACTTAATGCTACTTAATGCTCATTAAAAATAGAAAAATAAATTTAAAAAGCACACACAAAAAAGCACATATAATATATCAGTTTGAGTCAAAATAGATAATACATCAATACTTCAAATTAGTTTGATATGCTACTAAAGAGCATGCTCAAACCTAAAAGAACCATCTCAAGGCTTTAGAAGACTAATTAGAGGTTGAACCATCTCAAGTGCCTTTTTGTATTGTCCATGCTTTTAATATAGCTAAATCTTATCTTGTCTAGTTATTGTTTGGTGTTTTATTAGGAATCAATCATGATAGATTTTAGCTTATTAATAATCCTTATATTATTACTAATTTTGGATTAAATTAGATCAAGATTTGATCTAGAATTTGATTCTTCTAAATCATATAAATCCTCAACCTAAATGAGAACTTCCATGGCTTATGTAGTGTTATATCTAGTTACTCATCCTCCTTAATTCATGCGATTACATACTATTTCTAGTGTTAGTATTAGTTTATTCATGATGTTTTACATGGTAACATATTTTAGTTTACCTTTATGCTTAACCCATATTGATCAAACAATGTCTTTCTTCCATGTGAACCACCTAATATAAACCATACTTAACCCTAATTATGGCTTTACTTCCTTTATTAGTTTTCTAATTTGGTATCTAAGTTATTGTAAGATAAGCTTATCTTTGTAATTTATAACTTAAGTTAATTCATATCTTGCTTAGGATTAAATCTTTATACTTAGATATTGATGCATTAGAATCTAATAATATTAAATCTATATCATGTCTATTCCATGTATTTTCATAGCCCAAATAAATTATTTGCTTGTAATTTTTAGTTTATTTAATGGCATTAGCTTATTAAATTTTATTTTTAACTAAGCATATGCTCTATCAATTGATCCTATTTAAAACCTATATGCACATTAGTCTTGGCTTATAAAACCAAACTTTAAGTTTAGTTGAGTCTACACACCTTACCTTAAGTATTTACATAATTTTTGCATGGCTATCATGTGGTGAATTTTTTTGATAGATTTGTCCTTTGAATTGAACCCTATGCTAAGCAAGGTTACTAGCACTTGATGAAGGTGTCATGACCTTAGTGTGATCAAATCGAGTGACTACTTAAGAAAACCTTTGAGTTTCAGTATCACACACAAATATCTCAAATCAAGTTAGATCCTAAGCTTTGCTACTAGCCAACCATCCTCCTAGGATTGAGTTCTTAAGTTATATATATATATATATATAGTGTGAATTTAGTTTATCGATATAGAAACTTTGAGGACTAGCCAATTTTAGTGTATGTCAACCTAAGTTGAGTTTTGGACATCTCTGCATATAATAAAGCTTATAAAATTTAATAAATTTAATAACATAAATAAATATATATATATCCTTAAAATGTTAAACAAATATATTTATTTTCTTGGCATAATAAAATTTGTTTTACCACATCATATACATGTAATATACCAGCATGTCTTTTAGGAAATAAATAAAATGCATATGTGAATAAGCAATGTTAGCCCATGCATGAATAAATGTATATGCACCTTTATGAGGAAGTGTATATGCATATATAATTATACTAGAATGAGAAAATGCACAATTATGGATACTTGTCACACATGTTATTAGGAATGTGTATGCATAATGAAAATGAGCATGTGCACTTATGAATACTTAGAATAGTGTATTTATATAATAACTTTTGTACATGTACAAGTAAGTGCAAATATATATATGTATACACACATATATGTTAAATGAGACCATAAGCATGTGTATACATTTAAATGATAATTGGGTATATGTTATATACAAGAACATATGTGTGTGTGTGTGTGTGTGTCTATATATATATATATATATATATATATATTTGTGAATTTATGTTTAAATCCTATTTTATTTAAACACTTTTTGGCATAAATACAAATAAATCATAATAAATTTCAACCTATATTTATCTTAGATTTTGTGGAGATTTAGAAAACATTTGCTTTTATTTTTTATTTGTTGTATTCAAGTACATGTATATTTTAAATTTGAATTAAGCAATATTCCTCGAAAGCATCCCATTAACCATGAGATTACATGTTCCTTTATTTATATCATAGCTTATTATTTCCAAAACTTGATATTTTCATGTATCTTATATCTCAATTTTGCCTTGACGTAGACCATATGCATGTATATACATTTAAATGACAATGGGGTATATATTATACACAAGAACATGTGTGTGTATGTGTGTGTGTGTGTGTGTTGCATTTATGTATAAATCTCAATTTACTAAAACACTTTTTGGCATGATTATAAATAAATCAAATAAATTCCAATCTATATTAATTTCAAAGATTGTGGAGATTTATAAAACATTTGCTTTTACCTTTTCTTTGTTGTAATCAAGTACATGTATATTTTAAATTTGAATTAAGTAATATTCCTCAAAAGCATCCCCTTTATCATGAGATTACATGTTCCTTTATTGATGTCATAGCTTATTATTGTTAACACTTTATATTTTCATTTATCTTAAATCTTAGTTTTGCAAGCACATTTCATATTGATATCTTATTATTGTTATGGAATTTTTGGAATAAAAACTTTTATTTTTATAATATGTTCATGACTGGCCTTTATGCTTGAAATACAATTATGAGCAGCCAATATAATTAAAATATAGTTATAACTAGAATGCATATGGTTAGAAGTATTTTATTACTAACCTATAAGGTTGAAGTGCTTATGATTAACTTATGTGCCAGGAATTACCTTATAGCACTAATTCACCCAAGACGCCCATTGAGACTCCAACAATGTTTTCAACCCCTGTTGCATATAAAGGAGGCTTACTAATGGACTAGCTCATGGTTTTATTAAGCATTTGAGTGTCATCTTATTCTTTTTAAACTCATCATCATCCTCTCTTAATTTAACTTTATCCTTCTCAATTATATGGTTTTCTATGTATGATATTTCATTGAGTTCAAATGTGATTAGCTTACATGAAATTGAGGCTAAATTATTAAAATTACATGATAAATTAAGTTATCAAATCAACAAACAAATGCTAAGCTTCTCATGGGCTTAAGAAGGAGAAAGGGAGTGGTGTGACACCCCCAATTTTGGATTCATAATAATGCAATATTAGGGTTGTCTTCCAATTATTAAAATGATCTAAATACTTAGATATCACATTTATATTTAAGTAGTGGCATGCAATAAAATAAATATTTGCAGGTAGATAATATTTATCACTTTAAGATACAAAGAATATGTCTTACATATTGCTAGTAAATTTTGTGTTATATTTAGGCAAATGCATAACAAAAGGTATCAATGTAGGTTTACCTAATTCAATTAGTTTGTTCAATATATTTCATTCCAACCAATAATAACCCCTTTTAAGGCATGTTATAGTTTCCCTATAACAATCGAGTGGTCTGCCCAAAACAGTACATGTACATATCAAATAAACATAATTTTTATCACTTGGTTGCATCATAATTTTTTATCAAAAGTGTGACAAGTACTTATTAAAGTACTTGATTGCATCATAATTTTAGGGCTACATTTCGCCTTATCCAAATATTTACTAAATATTCTTTATCTAATAACATTTTCTAATATAGTTAAGCTAATTAAATAAGAGGTAATCTAACTTCTAGTAAGATAATTTATATACATACATAAAATAATTGATTGGCTAAGTACTTTTAAGTTGAGATTGTCGCTTAGTACTAATCACTCTTAGAAATAATCCTAAAAAGAATCTCTCATAATTAATATAAGTAAAAATTATACTAAATTATATCATTGGATACCTAATTAATACAATTAAAAACTATATTAAATTATATCATAATTATAAATTTATTAAAAATATTTAATTATCTAAAAAAATACTTAAATATCACAAATATTTCATATGTTAAAATTATTATTATAATTTATTAAAACTAATAAATAATATAGAAAAAGACCGATACCAAAATATTTTCTTTTCAAATATATATACTTCTAATTGCTTTCTAGTTTATTAAATTTTGTATTAAAATTTAGAATATATTTGTAAAGAATATCATTTCTCTCTTATTTTAACATAACTTTTTAAAACAAATTTAAGTTCATGGATTAAGTTAAATTTTAATGAGTTAGTTAGTGGAATTTAAACTCTTAATCTCTACAAATTCATGTACAGCAGCATCACCAAATTCAGTAGATGTAAGCCAAAAAGCATCTCCAAAGTGACCTATTGTGTTGCATTCTGAAAATGAGGTAAGACAAGATAAAACTGAATTGAGCACTCACCAAGCAAGTTTATGGCTGCGCAAAGTGTTCCACTAGTGGCAATCAAATCATAAACCACTAAGACAAGTTCTCCAAGTTGGACAGCCTCGATATGCATCAGTCCCATACTCAAGGCGCTAGATACTGCTAAAAACTTTAGATAAAAAGTCTGGCAGTTCAAATGATATTATGTTTTAGTAATTTCTTCCACTTTCTCTTTTTCTTCTCTACTTTTTTCCCATTGCTGGCTAGCCTAAATGACCCCAGCTCACCTAAAGGCAGTGTTGACCCTAACTTAGCATAGTCAAGCTATGTTCTTCCAAATTTCACCAATTGCTCCTCGAGCAAAAGGGAGACTCACTAGCAACATCTAGATGTTGGGAAAATTGCATACATGCCATTTTTGGCTATTATTAATATCATACCATTGAATAAAAAATCAATTCTACAAAATCATTGCATAGCATAAAGATGTCAACAGATCAAACAATCCCTATTATCATTACCACAATGTAAAAGAAATTTGACAAAAAAGAGCATACGAAGCTTAAAATCATAAGATTTTATAATAAAAGCTCGAACAAAGAATAGTTTTCCACAAATATGAAATTTGTAATAAATTGGAAAAGGGCTCAAAACCTTCATGAATCGTAAGCCCTGGAAGCAATCCCAAGTAACCATAGTGCACTTAAACCTAGCAAAACTTTGCAAGCGATATAAACAAAGAAACAGGGTGCCTCTTGATTTTGATGAATCCCAAACTCAAAAAATTTAAGACTGCTACAAAAACTACATAAAAGCAATGGGGAAGGAGGGAAGAAGCAGAATCGGCAGCAAGAGGATTGTTACTTTGTTTATAGCGGAAGGCAGATTGATGAATGGCTTGAAGATGGCGGAGGATCTGAAAACTCCGAGGACACGAACACAGGCCACGTGGAGCTCGTCGGTGCGTGGACGAGGTGAATGATCGCCACTGAAGAATCGAAGGCTAAAGAATCGCCATTGAAGCGGGGAGCCCTTCGTCACGCGGCGAAAAAAACGGAGATACCGAACGGCAAGCCCTAACTGGTACGGAGATGGGGGAGGCGGCGAGCACAAGGATCCTTAGTCACGCAGAATGCCGAACGGAGGAGGAGGGCGTCGGGACAAATCTTCGCAAGGCGGCGTCGGGGAGGAGAAGGCGTCGAATGGTTGTGTGATAGGTGAAGAATCAGGAAGCTCATGCGAACGGGGAGGAAGAGATGCGAACAGACCCTAATAAGAATGGATGAGTAGATGCTTTTATTTACAAGTAGGCTGACACATAGGTGAACACGTAAGCCGGTGAAGGATGAGTTACGCGTATACGGTCTGTGAAACATTTCTGCTAAAGGTTTTACTACGGCAAGATATACATTTCTACATAAAAAAATTCCAACTCAGCAGCTCAGATTAAAAATCCGAGAATCAATGAGTCCTCGCCACGCGGCCGCCTCGCGTGCCTTCGTCAAACCGACGCAAAGGCGGCGCGACTACCAACGGAGACGAAGCGCATGAACTCGGCGTCGTCGAGCAGCGTCGCCATTGTTTCCGGCAGAAGGCAGACCTCGAGATCGACGCTCCCTCCGCCCTCCTTCCCAGGAAAGGCGGACATCTTGCCGTCAAATTTGTTGGCCCGTCCGCTCCGGACGGCCACGGGTGCCCCCCAGCCGAAATCATTTCCCTCGTACATGGCGAACCTGGGTGAGCTCCCCATGGTGAGGCCTGCCCCGCCGGGATTTCCCAGCGGGAAGCACGCCGGCGCCACTTCCCACTCCGCCACCCTCCTCCTTATCACATCGTCCCCGTGTGCCGCTACATTCTGCCTCAGCATCCCTGCAATCCACCCGAGCTCTCCCCCTGCCACCTCCCCCACAGTTGCCGTCGTCGGGATGCTCTGAATCGCGTTCCCAAAGTACCGCTCGTCGACCGCCGGTGCAATTCTTCGCCGGCAGTTCACCGCCATCCGGAACGTCGTTGGCGCTGATGCCGCCAGCTGCCTCCTCGCGCGCGTCACTGACCGCCAGAGCTGCGCACACAGCGATTGGAACGACGAGACATCGTTGCCGTGCTTCCATCGGCGGTCGTGGACGGACTTGCCGCACGCCTCCTCATTAGGAGGGATGCAATAGCCATTTGCTTTGGATTTCAGCTCTTGGATGGATTCGCGGGAGAAGTGAAAGATGCGCTCTCTGAGGGAGGCGACGACGGGGAAGGCGAGCGCGGGGGGCTTTCCGTCGGGGAAACGAAGAACGGCGGCGGAGTCGGGGAAGTAATTGCGGCACAAGTTTGGGGGACGGGAGATCATGTTAAGGGCAGGGCAGCGACAGAGCTCCGCCCAGGCGTTGAAGAAGTTCCAGAAGGAGGTACCGTCGATGACGGCGTGGTTGACGGCGCAGCCGATGAAGACGGCGCCGTCGCCGAGCTCTGTCAGTTGAAAGGATGAGAGGGGGAGGAAATGACCGTCATGGCTAACTGCGGAGTCGAGCGGGAAGAGTGATTTGACATGGGGGGGAACGTCACAGCAGGGGGAAGTCAGGATAGGGAGAGTGAGGGAGGGGGCCGCGGCGAGCGAGAATGGTGCGCCAGCGCCAGCGGCGCACGAGACGAAGACTTGCCCTAAAGTGTCGGTGACGAGGCGGCCGGAAAGCGGGGCGAAGGCTGAGAGGGCGCGGGAGAGAGAATTGGCTAGGAGGGCGAAGAGGGGGCGAACGGGGATGGGCGGCGGCGGGAAAAAGAGGCCTTTTTGAATGTAGTGGCAAGAAAGCATTGGGAGGTCGGAGACGGAGAGCTTAGTGAGAAGGCCGGGTTGTTTTTTGTCAGGGAAGACGGTGATTTTGGAGAGGACGGTGGTGGCCGGGGAAGAGGGAGGAGCCATGTTTAAGCGAGTGAAATCTTTTGGGGTCATGGTGGAAGTTCCGGGGGGATTTTATAGGAAGGAGGAAGAAGATGCATGCATTTCCGGGGATTTATTGCCTGGCTTTTTGTGGGACTAAGGGTTTTTGGCTGTAAAGAATCTTTATAGGTGTAGCGACATGTGGAAGAATAAGGAATAGGCTTCTCAACAGTATAGGTTCTTTGACCTAATTCTTATAATTAAATATAAATTAAGAAATAAATCAAATCTCCCATTTTTGCTGGCTGTTTAATTTTTAGAATAGAATAATGATTTAGAAAAATAAATCCTTACACAATCATATACTCAATCATATTCACTACCAATCAAAAATTATTTTTCATATTTTTTTAGTTTTTTCTTATACATTATTCCAAACAAAAAATGAATTGTACAAATCATATATTTACACATAGGATTGTCACATCATCTTCATTTTAATGTGTATATAGTGGTGTAAGTGTAGCAAAGTCTAATGATTTAATCTAGATTTGTACGATGAATTCGTAATAAATAAACAATACCATCACAATGGATATATTATTCAAGAGTACTTTTACATGATACTCTAATATCTCTTAAAATATATTGATGACTAGGATTTAAGGGATTAAGTAAAATAAATTTTTTTTGTTAAATCCACTTTTGCTTGTGGGAGCCATAAAAATATATTTTTAAATCTTAAATCCTAATTATTTATATTTTGAGAGATATTTAAGAGCTAAGTAATATTTTTCATTATTGATTGTTAGTTTTTTAAATTTACAAGTGTTTTGATTATTTTGAGCTCATAAAATTTAATAAATTTGAGTGTAATATGATTATAGTATAATCATATTACTTTGTTGATTGTTAGTTTTTTAAGGAAATTTATGAGTTTTTTGTTTGGAATCATATAATATGAGAGTAGTATTTGGGGTAATATGACAGTATAGTTACCCCATTATTTTTTTCAATATTTTAGGGTTGATTTGAACAAAATGAATGCACTCGATTTCATTCGAAATACGAAATCGATTTTGTTTAGATCAACAACGAATTATGAAGCGAGGATATAGATTTCATCGTGGACGAAGAAGATAGACTTGAACGAGGAGATTTCATTCATTTTGAGGTTAGACGTATGTTCGTTCAAACAAAAGAATTTGCTTGATTGAACGAATGATAGAATTTGTTTGAATGAATGAAAGAAAAAAATAATATTAAGTGACTTATAAACATCAAGGGGAACTAATAAAAACTTCAAAGTTAAGCGTGCTCATATGAGAGAACTCCCTAGATGGATAACTTGTTGAGAAGTTATATTTGATGAAGAAAATTTTAAGGCCTATCAATCCAAAGTAGACAATACCTTAGTTCTTAATAGTTTAGGTCGTTATAAATGGTATCATAGCATGTCATAGGGTGTTAGTGTAACGACCCCAATAATTGGATATGAGATTAATCCAAATATTAGGATATTACCTTAGCATCCAATACTCGATTAGGAGAAAACAAATCAAGTATAGATGTTAAGTGGCCAAGTCACTTTATGAGTGATTATTTAAGTTAAAATAAAGTTATGAAATTGAATGCAATAGAAGATTCATGATAAAGAAATACATGTAAATACATCATTGCAAGTATACATAATACAAACATTTAGTATAATCTACTCATTCATCTCAAGCAGTTTCAAAATAAGTAATCACAACACATATATATAAGAATAGGTAAGAATAACTCAAATAAACTTAAGTAGTTTATAAATTAATTATTACAAACCTTTTAAAAGTAAGAGTATAAGAAAGTAAATATGTCACTCTCTCACTTGTAACAAAATGCAAGTAAACATTTTCTTTATTTAAGCGGAAGCAAGAAAAAATTTTATAAGCTCTTCAAGCGCTATGATCTGCATTACCTGAATCAAAGAGCTCTTTATTTATCATATTTTAGTATTTAAATATGATAGGGCAAAGCCAATAAAAAAAATATAGTTAAACTAAACAGTCTAAGTACATATTAAGATTAGCTACATTTTAAATTAATAGGATATCACAGGCATTAATTTACAATTTAAACTAAGCAGTACAGCTATAAAAGCTGTCAAGTATGAAAAAAGAAATTAAGCTTAACTATAAAAGAAACAATATGAAATAAGCTGAGTAAAAATACTGATTTATATTTAAATCCTAGCATATATCCTAAATTTATAAGGAAAAATATCCTAAAAGGCTAGAAACTACAATGTGCATTTAAAGTTAAATTAAATAAAAGTAATATATGTTCAATAAAATTTATGCTAAGAAAGCAATAAAATACAGTGAATCATTCAATGAAATTAAGCAGCACATATTGTATTTCAATTGAGCTATAATTAAGCTAAACACAATACTGTAATTAGAGAGTATAATCATATAAAATAAATAAGTATTTTAAACTCTTAATCTAAAACAAACATAACCTAGAACTATAAAAAGTAAGCATAACTAAACAGTTATGAAGAGATCTTACAATCAATAAGATTGTAAGAGAACTATTAAATTATTAATTGAAGTTATATTTAGAAGCTATCTCATTTTGCGGAAGTACTCAACAGAATGGGACATGGAGTTAAGCACGTATGCCTAACTAAATACAATGGGAGGGGGTGAACATTCATATTTACCCTCTCTAAAATGTGAAGTCCTATTTTAAGCGCTATCTTTCTTGTTCAAGTTTGCCATAAGACATTCCCCATAAAGTTTTATGAAACTTTTTATTTATGCACATTGATCTTGAATGAATGTTCAAGGAAAAAGGCTCAAAGCTAAGCAAGCATTCAATAAATTTTAATAATTATAAATTATGTGATATATTTTTATCATTTACATTTTTTTTATGATCTACTTAATGATTGTAGCTAATTGAACTCCAAATTGGCATAGATATTGATCTTTAAGTCAATTTAAATTAATATTAGAAGGAAGATAAGTTTAAAAAATAATATTTTTATATAATTGTAGTTCATCATGTACTAGTCATAAACTAATCAAATCAGATAGATTTATAATTAAAGTTTTAGGAAACTAGTAATGAAAAATAGTGTTTATAATTTGCTAAGCTAATAAAAGTATAAGCTAAAGAATATTCTATTAGTTTTATCTAGTTAACTTACAAACTAAAAATTATCAAATCAATTCAATCATGAAGTTATCTAAGATTAATTGATATTGAATATTTGATTATAAGGAAAGAAGTAGATTATATCCTACAAGTAATAATTCATTTGTAGTTGTAGGAGTTTAGAAATCTATAGCTTGTAAAAATCATAAATGGGAACTATTGTCCTCAATTTAGATTAATTGAGAACTAATTGAAAGATTTAAGAGTATTGGGATATGTGATAATTATCTAAAAGATTATTTGAGCACTAGTCTTATTATGGGTTCTTTTAAAGAACTTTAACTTAGCAATTGAAAGTTTTGAACTAATTTGAATGCAAAAAAGAGTTTAAGGATTCTAAATATAAATCTTATATACAACTAAAGAAGAAGCAAAATATTTAGAACATAAAAATGAAATTCCAATTCTAAAAATTTTGACATTATGTCTTTTGCATTTGCTTAAAATAAACACATAAAACATCAATATGCAAGTCAATTCATTATATGAGATTGCTTATTTCCAGTTCTAATAGTTTTAGCAATTGTATAGAACATAATATATGCAAGTCAATCCATTACATGGGATTGCTTATTTCCATTTCTAATAATTTCAGCAATTATAAAGAACATCAATATACAAGTCAATCCGTTACATGGGATTGCTTATTTTCAGTTCTAATAATTTCAGCAATTATAAAGAACATCAATATGCAAGTCAATCCGTTACATGGGATTGCTTATTTTTAGTTCTAATAATTTCAGAAATTGTAAAGAACATCAATATGTAAGTCAATCCGTTACATGAAATTGCTTATTTATAATTCTAATAATTTTAGCAATTGTAAAGAACATCAATATGCAAGTCAAACCGTTCGTTATATGAGATTGCTTATTTCTAGTTCTAATAATTTCAGCAATTATAGAGAACATCAATATGCACATGGGATTACTTATTTCTAGTTCTAATAATTTTAGTAATTGTAAAGAATATAAATATACAAGTCAATCCGTTATATGAGATTGCTTATTTCCAATTTTAATAATTTCAGTGTGAGAAAAATCATATGAACAATTTGCTAACCTAGGATTCACACATCCTAAATTGAACATTTATAAAAATAATAAAAGATGCAGTAATAAAATTAGCAATATAAGGGGCAGCATCATTTGACTTAATATGCAAGAAATAATAACATTTGGTTCAGCATTTCAATTGATATCAGTTTATAACTTAACCTACAAAGAATAATAGTATTTAGTTTAGCATTTATTTAGAAAAGAAACACTAATCATTTAAACTAAATCTAGAATAGCATTTGTTTCTTACAATGCATTTAATGATAATAGTTAAATTAATTTAAAAAATGTAAAGGACAATATTAAATCCCATATGATCCATTGATCTCTCATTTATGTAATTGTCCACATATGATTTTAATAAAAAAAGTGACAGCATTTGATCCCATATAATCCATTGATCTCACATTTATAAAAATGGCAACATATTATTTATTAAAAAATGACAGCATTTAATCCCATACGAACTTATTGATCTCACTTTAGAATAAATGGCAACATATGATTCATTAAAAAAAATGGTAGCATTTAATCACATATGATCTTTTTGATCTCACTTTAGAATAAAAGACAGCTTTTGATCACATTTGATCTCACATTATAAGAGAAGGCAGCATTTGATCACATTTGATCCTATTGATCTCACTTTAGAATAAATGACAACATATGATTTCATTAAAAGAAATGGCAACATTTGGCCCCATTTTATCTTATTGATCTCACTTTAGAATAAATAAAATTGAAGGATTCAAGCTCAACACATATCATGCAACATTCTATTCAATTTACTCATGCCATTATCCTACATATGAAATAATCATTTATAGAAGTTCTAAACATCTCATATTCACATGAAACATCAAATTTACATAGCACTTGAATATTTAGAATTAAAAAAAAAAACATACAGAAATATCTATTTTTGCATTTTGTGGACTATCAATTTTGGATGGTTCTTCGATTATATTTACATCCCATTGTTGGGGATAGATCTTAACTCATTCATATCATCTGTTGGGGATAGATCTTAACTCATTCATATCATCATAATTGGCAGAGATTCCATTATAATACTTATGAATATTATTAACATTTTTATTACAAATAATACTGAACCAAACATGGCACATTTTCTAAATTTTACTGCCACCATAATAACATGCTATCTTAATAATAGCATCAAACCAATAAGCACTTAAATTTCTTAATAACTTGGATGTAAGTCAAAATACTCACAACTCAGTAGATCAATTATTATCTATTATCACACTGAATTTCTGAAAGTTAAATTTAAACATAAACAACATTTTTATCTTCAGACCATATAGCATGGAGGAATTTGAGCTACTTAAATCAAAGTATATTGAATTAAACATGACTTTACATGCTATAATATCAAATTACTAAAAGAAATACAAAGGAAATTATCCAAGTGAGTTGAATCAAAAAGGAAAAACAAACAATCTTCACAAAACCAAAACTGTATCCAAATGTTCTTTTGTTGGCCTAGAATTTTCTATTATTTTCAATCGGCCTCTTTTGGACTCAATTGATTTTAACCTCATTAATGATAGACAATAATAAATCCATAGGCATTCATTATATGAACTTGTTGTATACAAAAGTTTTATTAAGAAATATGTTGAATCAATATTTGTTAAAAAATCAAACATTAACAGCAAGTGATTTGAACTTATACATCACTGGATTCAATTTAATTTAAAATACGTAAGGTTATTGAGAATAGATTGTAGACTGGCACGGTCTGGATTGAAATTACTCTAACCTTAATTTCGGAAACAATAAATTCAGCAGGACTTTCTTATCATGTAAATCATCTATATGGGTAGATAAATACTCACAGATAAACAGAATTTCCAAAAAAAGAAAATATCATGAAATGGGTTAATCAGCTTTACAAACTTTAAATCAATTCTATTTATCGATTTTTTTTTGTCATTAATAAATAGATACAAAGCATTGCGAAGAATTGATTCCATATGAATTCTACACTAAAGAGGAATAATCGAATGCAGTTATTCAGGATTCACACTCCCATTATATAAATAGAAATATATCCAAACTCAGATTCATCTTTTAGTAAATTACTTGACTACTCATAAATCTATTTTGAAGAACAAAAAAATCAGAAAAAGGATTTGATAGATAGGTAAATGGAGAAGGTACCTGAACTTAGGTATTTGAGATTATAGATTTAGGGCATGTAGAAGATTATAGTGCTAGTAGGTCTCTTTCCCTTTTTCTTCTCGATTATTTTCATCTCCCTCGGCACAAAGACAGCAACCGAGAGAATGCGTAGAGAGGAATAACTTATCGCCATCACAGGAGGCAGCTGGCCGAGTCCTTTCCTTCGAGCACAGGCCACAATCATCTGTGTACCATCAGGGACATACAAGTAATTATCTTACATCATTTGATCTCAATGATCGTGCCAAAAGTTAACGTCAATGGTGATGATCAAGTCCATTTTGGACCGTCTGATTATCTAATAACACGGGACGGTTCTGATTGCTCGAACAGACTGTCCTGTGTTTGAATTAACACAGTGGATCTCCGTGTTTTCCAAATTTTGTCGTTTGATTTAATTTAAATCTGAAATATATATTATTATTAATTTATTTTTATTTGCATTAATTTATTCACTTAATTATTTACTCAATTTTAATAACCCAAACGGATTTCGAAAAAATTCTAAATTTTCACCCTTACTTAATTGAGAGGTGAGGAACTCAAAAATGCGATTGGATTTTTTTGATCAGAGGTATATTTAATTTACCTAATTTTCTATGCATTTAAATATTATTAAAATATTGGCAAAATTTTTGACGACTTTCAAACACTTCCATAATACCACCCCTAGCTAATTTGGGCATGGTGAGTCTAATGGCAGACTCTATTTTTGATTCTAAAGTATAAATAAATTAGGTATTTTTAAAATTATCAAAAAGCTAGGAAATATTAAAAATTATCAAACGGTCTCCAAATTGTATGAAATTTAAGATGGATACTCCTAATACTATTACAAGACTAATGGAAGAGGTTTGGAGTCAATTAGATTACTAATTGATATGTGAGAACATCATGGTTGTTACAGTCAGATAGGACCAAAGTGTCATACAAAGTAAAGTACTACTATAGTAGCGACCTCTTGAACCCATGATAGTTAAGGAGCTATATGGTTAGGGATACCTTTTGAGCTTATGGGGGCTACCTCTAGTCCTATCTATCCAATAGATAGTTCTTAGATCTATGTGTGGATACTGACAAAGACGTGAGTTATTTAAGTTGGGGATATTGTAACGACCCCAATGAGTAATATCTAGTAAAAATATTAAATATTGAGGTATTTTTTCAAATAATAGAGGAGTTCCTCATAAGAACTCTAAAGTTAAGCATGCTCTGATGAAACACTCACCCATTCCCAAGATGAGTGACATATTGGAAAGTTATCTTATAAGGGGAAAATTGTGTGGCCTATCAGGCCAAAATAGACAATATCTTGATGCTTAAGAATTTAGGCTATTACAATTCCTAAGGCTCAAGACCCAAAATGAAGTATACTAGTTCATGATAAACCATAGCTAGCCTTAATCTAAACCACAACCAAAGAAAGCTCAAGCCATTTACAAGGTGGCTTGAACTAAGCATGAGCACCTAAGTAGCCGCTAACCATTTTAGAAACTCCATGAAGCATCGAAATAGACTAAGGCATACTTAACCACTTGAGCTAGCTCATGGCTAACCTAACCTAGTCTTGGTCAAAGAGGATAAAAAACCCATATATTTAATGGCTTGAATTAGCCATAAGACTTTTAATCAATTACTAAGCACTCAATTATTTTAGGAGATCAAGGTTTAAAACTCAAAGGGAACCAATTGGTCACTTGGGCTAGCCAAGGGTTAACCCAAGTTAGTCTTGACCAAGGGTGATTCCCAAGCCCTTGAAATGTTGTTAGGATAAATTCTAATATAAAATAGCTCTTTTGAGTCCATAGAATGACAAAATAGAACCTTAAAACTATGAATCAAAAAGTGATCCACTTGGGCTAGCCCAAGAGGATCTATCAGCCATTGTAGCACCCACACCCCTATTAGGATGGAATGGGTCAACCTAAACTCCATATCAACTTCCCATGACCCTTGGAACTTTATTATAAGATCCCCTGAGCCTGCATCCTTTAGTTGGAAAAGTAATATGACATGGGCTAGCCCAAGCTAGCCCAAGTCAATCCTTTGTTAAGCTAAACCCCATGAGAACATGGTTTGGACAAACCAAAATGTAATATGACCTTCTAGTAGTCTTAGAGAAATCTATGACATGGTCTTAGGGCTTAAAACTAAATAAAATGACTAATTATTCTCTTGAGTTATCTCAAGATAGTTTAATTTTAGTCTATTAGGGGATTAGCCCAAATTATCTAATAATAATGACTTGAATCAACCCAACTACACTTAAGCACCATAGAACTCTATGTATGGTAAATGAGATTATGGTTAATCATAATTAGGATAAGGTAGCCCATCAGGCTAGCTTGGGCAAACCCAAGCTAGCCCAAAGCTAGTCTTAGCCAAAATGGATCTCTAAGACTCTTGGAAGGTAACTTGAGTCAATTCAAACATAAAGAGCTCTTTAAACTCCATAAAATGATATGTAGGCTCTTGATCATAAGGGAGAAGGGGTGATCCACTTGGGCTAACTCGTGTTTGCTCAAGCTGAGCTCTTAGCCATGGTAGGCCTAAACCATTAACAAAGTGTCTTGAGTTTTGACCCAAACCATAGAAATCCTCCACTAACACCAATTGACCCAAATGGTTAGTGAAACTACATCCCACTCTGAAGGATACAGAAGATGACCCTCTTAGGGTTGCTTTGGCGAGCTTAAGCTAACTCTAGGTTAGAATTGATCCTCAAGTCTCATAAGGGCTATCTTAGACCAATCCAAACCTAATCAAACTTTAGAAACCATACTTAGTAGATTTACAAGCTTATATGATAACTTAAGTGTTTGATCAATTTGGGCTAACTAGAGTTAGCCCGAGTTAAGCACTTAACCAAAAATGGTCCAAGCCATGAGTAGGGTGGCTTGAGCCAACCTTAGATTCTTTAAGGAACCCCATTTAACCTTAAAAGTGTAAGATTGGTTATTAAGACTAGTTAAAAAAGTAAGTCAAAAAGTTCATTTGGGCTAGCCAAACTATCCCAAATTGACCCAAAGTGAGTTTAGGTCATCAATAAGCTAAAACATCCAAATGAGGGAAAATGTACTAAGAATAATTAAAATAAGAAATTCTAAGCCTAAAAATGGTTAAATCAATTTCGCTAGGATTATGCTTAAATTTGGCTAGCTCCAACTAGCCCAAGTTTATCCAATGAACCCAAGTAAGCCGAACCTAAAGTTTGACCAAGAGTAGGTCATGCAGCACCTAAAAGAATGCCTTAAGCAAATTGAAGATC
>JACERR010000430.1:20000-26299 GCA_016760335.1 Gastrodia elata | reverse complement strand
TATATATTATATATAGTTTATGAGTATGTATACCCAACACACATACACACATGGAGATAAGTCTATATGAGTGTGTGTTGTATGCATGTATGTGGATATATTTATATTTGTGTGTGTGTTTTTATATACGTACTCAATAAGCTCCATGCGTGTGTGTGTGTGGGTGGATGTGTATACATAGTCACAATGACACACACACACACTCATATATACTAATCTCCATGTATGTGTGTGTCTGTATGCATATATGTAGACAAACACACACACACACACAATATATGAGTTCATGGGTCTAACATACAAACATTAGGTACACAAACTCACAACCATAATAAATATATAGACACACACGTATGTGTTATTATATATGGTTGTGAACACACACACACACACACACAGATATACAAATACACACATATCATATATATGAGTGTGTGTATGCATGTATGTAGACACACACACACACACTCATATATTATGTATCAAAATAAATAGTGTGAGTATGCATACCCAACACGCACACACACACGTATATACTAAATATAAACACAAATACATATGTGTACACACACACACACATTGATAACACATATGTGTGTGTCTATATACTTATATACGGGTGTGTGTGTGCCAATATATGTTATGAGTATATATACACACACACATACTCATAACATGTGCTGACACATACACGCACACACAAATATAGTATACACATACGTGTGTGTGTGTGTGTGTGTGTGATAACATATACATGTGTGTGTCTATACATTTATATATAGTTGTGAGTATGTATACCCAACACATATAAACATACACACACATACACATGCAAACAAGCACACATAGAGAACAAACATAGAGATAAGTATGTATGAGTGTGTGTCTGGATGTGTGTACGTGTTGGGTATACATACCCACAACCGTATATAAATATATAGATACACACCTATGTATTATCACACACACATAAATACATATGTGTGCATACTCAATATATACATATCTCCGTGTGTGTGTGTGTGTTTGTGTGTGTATAACACACACACACATACAAAGACACATAGAGATAAGAATATATGAATGTGTGTGTGTGTGTCTATATATACATAGTTATCTCTATAAGTGTTTGTTTGTGTGCATGTGTATTGTGAGAATGTATACCCAACACACATACACACACACACACACTCATATATACTAATCTTTATGTGTGTTTATTTTTGTGTGCGTGTGTTGTGTGTGTTTGTGTGTGTGCGTGTCTATATATATATACAAATAAGTATATATAATTATGTGGGTGTGTGTATGTGTATCTAATATATAGACACAACACACAACCATATACCACACACACATAGAGATTAGTCTATATATAAAATACACATACACACACACACAACATGTGTCTGTATGCTATACCCAACACACACACACACAAACACAGATTAATATATATGTGTGCGAGTTGTGTGCATTAGTGTGTGTGTTTGTGTGTGTGTGTGTGTGCACAAACACAATACATATGGTTGTGAGTATGTATAAATGATTGTTCACACACACACATGGGTATATATATATATATATACAGTTGTGTGTGTGTTGTGGGATAACATATATATACGATTGTGAGTATGTCTACCCACAACCATATATTTGTGCATGCGTGTGTGTATACACACACACACACTAATGTATACGGTTGTGAGTATATAGACATAAAGAACACACTAACATAGAGATTAGTATAGTTGTGTATGAGTGTGTGCATTGGGTATACATACTTAGTGTGTGAGTGTATGTCTATATGTATACATACGATTGTGAGATATTGACACACATAGTCACAAACAAACACCATATACATACCCACAGATATATGTGTGTTTGTGTATGTGTGTGTGTGTGTGTGTGAGTATGTATACCCAATATATATATATATATATATATATATATACATAGAGATTCGTATGTATACACACACACACTCATATATACTTGTGATATATCCATAATCATATATACGTATACATATATAGGCACATATAGACACTTATATATACTAATCTCTATTAGTATATATGTACCTATATCGATGTCTATGTGTGTCTATATATATATATATATATATATATATATATATATATATATATATATATATAGACACATCTGTGTGTCTCTACTAATCTGTGTGTGTGTGTGTGTGTGTGTGTGAGTGTGTGTGTGTGTGTGTGTGAGTGTGTGCATGTCTGTGTGTGTGTATCACACACACACACGCACACTTATATATACAAATCTCCATGTGTGTGTGTGTGTGATATATATATTCCAATAAACACAAACACACTCATATATACAAATCTCCATATGTGTGTGTGTGTGTGAAATATTTATTCCAACACACACACACACACACACACACACTCATATATACTTATCTATATATATTGGGTATACATGCTCAAATATAAATTTTATGTGTGTGAGACACATACACATAGAGATAACACACACTCATATATACTAATCTCTATGTGTGTGTGTTTGTGCACATGTATGTGTGTCTATATATATATATGAGTGTGTGTTATCTATATGTGTGTATTTTTGTGTGTGTTTGTGTATGTCTCTATATATTTATATATGGTTGTGTCTATCATACACACACTCATATATAGTTACGAGTATGTATACTCAGCACACACAAACACACACGCACACACACACACACACACACACACACATACACACACACACACACACACACACACACACACATATATATATATATATATATATGATATGTGTGTGTTTTTGTGTGTGTGTGTTTGGTATGTATACTCAAAACCATATATATGTATCACACACACACACACACATATACAAACACATACACAAATACACACACATGTATATATGTGTGTACCATGTCTATATATATAGGCGCACACATGCACACATAGACATACACACACACACACACAATCACACACACTTAGAGATAACTATACCCAACACACACACTCATAGAGAGATAAGTATATATGAGTGTTTGTGTGTGTATGTATCACTCATATATATGTATTATATGTGTGTGTGTGTGTTTTGTGTGTGTGTGTTGTGTGTTTGTGTTTATATATATATACAATTATGAGTATGTATAATAATGTTCATAAATAGGTTTGTGTGTGTGTAAACATACATATTCACTCAGACACACAAAAACACACACATAGAAATAAGTATATATGAGTGTATGTGCATATTCTCTGTGTATGGTTGAGTATGTATGTGTACACATGTATTTGTGTGTTGGGTATACAAACTCACATCCATATATATATGTGTGTATACATATGTACTCACTCACACACACACACACATCATATATACTAATCTTTATGCATGTCTGTGTGTGTGTGTGTTGGGTTTACATACTGACATACACATATACACACATATAGTTAAGTATATATGAGTGTATTTGTTTGTGTGTATATATATGAGTGACATGTATATACATATACATACACACACATATATATATATATATATATATATATATATATATATATATAACACTTACACACACACACTTATATATATGGTTGTGATTATGTATACCCAACACGCACACCTGTATATAACACAAACACAAATACACAGCACATATACTAATCTATATGTGTGTGTGTTTGTGTGTGGGTATATATGACTGTCTATGTATGAGTGTGTGTGTGTATCTATTCTAATATATATATATATATATATGAGTGTGTGTATGTGTGTTTTTGTCGGTATACATATCTATCAATATATGTATACCCAACACACACACACACACAGACACTCATATATACTAATATCAATGTGTGTTTGTATTTGTATATGTGTGTGTGTGTGTGCATGTGTGTATATGACACACACGCACACTCATAGATACTTATCTATGTGTATCTATCTATATAGATACACACATACTCATATATACTAATCTCTATGTGTGTGTTCATGTGTGTGTGTTGGGTATGTATACTCACAATTGTATATAAATATATGGATACACACACTCATATATAGGCACATAGAGATTAATATATATAAGTGAGATATAAATATATACCCAACACACACACATACATACACATAGAGATTAGTATATATGAGTGTGGGAGTGTGTCTATATATTTATATACGATTGCAAGAATGTATACCCAACACATAAATAGAGATTAGTATATATGAGTGTGTGTGCAACACACTCACACACACACACACAAATATATATACAATTGTGAGGATGTCTATATATTTATACCCACATACACACGCACACACACATGTGTGTCAGTGTGTGTCACAAACACACATACTCACACACATTCAGATATACTAATCTCCATGTGCATGTGTGTGTGTGTGTGTGTGCATATATATTGAGACATATATAAATGAGTGTGTGTGTGTTTGACACACCCACACACACACACACATAAGTATATATATGTGAGTATGTAAACCGATTACACACACACACACACATAAATATATATGTGTGAGTATGTATACCCAATACACACACACACACACAACACACACACACTTATATATACTGATCTTTATGTGTGAGTATGTATACACAACACACACATACACATGTATGTGTTAACCATATATATATATACTAATTTATGTGTGTGTGTGTGTATATGTTGGGTATGTATACCTAATACACACCCACACACACATATATGATTATGGGTATATATACCCAACACACATATATTCTTATTAGACACACACACAAACACACATATATACTAGACAAACACACATATGTGTTATCATACAGCACATGTGTGTGTGTGTCTATGTGTCTATATATTTATACTATATGTGTGTATTGTGTGTGTTGGGTATACATACTTATGCATATTATCTATATATTAGTATATATGAGTACACACTCATATATACTTATCTATATATTTGATAAGTATATATGAATATATAACACATATGAGTGTATGTGTGTGTGTGTGTTATCACACACAAACACACACCAACACATAGAGATATGTGTGTGTGTAATAACCCACACACACACACAAGCACACACACAAGATGTGTGCACATCGTATATAGTTGTATACCCAACACTCACACACATATAGAGATTAGTATATATATGTGTGTTATACACTCACACCAACACATGCACACACACACTCATATCTACTGATTTCTATGTGTGTACTTGTGTGTAGGGTATACATACTATTCTCCATATGAGTGTGTGTGTGTTGGGTATATATACTCACAACTGTATAGTGTGTGTCTCCATGTGGTGTGAGTGTGTGTGTCTGTGTGTGTCTGTGTGTGTTTGTATTGGGTATACATACTCACAACATACACACACACACACATATATACTAATCTTTGTGGGTGTTTATTTGGTGTGTGTGTATATGTGTGTATGTGTTTTGCATACACACACACACATATGTGTGTGCACGCGTGCATTTATATATTTATACGGTTGTGAGTATGTAAATTGTGTGTGTGTGTATATACGGTTGTGTTAGGCTTACATACTCACAATACACACACACACTCATATATACATATATATATATATATATATATATATATAGATGCACACACGTATGTGTTATATACAAATATAAAGTTTGTGTATTTGGTGTGTGTGTTGTGTTTACAATTGTGTTGGGTCTACATACACACAACACAAGCACACACACTCATACATATATACTAATCTTTATGTGTGTTTTATATACATGTATACAACACAAACACATACACACACACTATATATAGTCATACACACACACACATAGAGATTAGTATATTATTATGTGTGTCACATACGGTTATATACGTATGTTGGGTATACATAGAGATTATATATAAATATATAGAGATTAATATGTATGAGTGTGTGTGTGTGTGTGTTGGATATACATATACACACACCCTCACATATGTGTCTATGTTTGAGTGTGTGTATGTGTTGGGTATACATACTTGGGCATACATACACACACTCATATATAGATACATACACACACACACATAGAGATTAGTGTATATAATTGTGTGTGTGTGCGTGATATAGGCACGCACAAACATAGAGATAACTACACATGTATACCTCACACATACATGTGACATACACACATACACACACACTTATATATACTTATCTTTATGCGTGTGTGTGTGTGTGTGTGGGACACATGTGCGTGTGTGTTAAAAACATGTATGCATATATTTAT
>JACERR010000430.1:0-12500 GCA_016760335.1 Gastrodia elata | reverse complement strand
CTATCCTCTATGTGTGTGTATGTTTGTATTTGTAGGGACACACACATACACAAACACACACACATTTAGATTAGTCTCTGCTATATATATATATATATATATATACACACATACGGTTGTGAATATAAATCTATACACACACACATAAACACACACTACATGTGCATATATATAAATAGGAACATACATAAACACGCACTACATGTGTATATATATTAATATGCACACATACACACACACTCATACATACATGTATATATATGTGTGTGTGTGTGTCTTTACTCACACACACACACACAACCAAGACAATAATATAAACACACACACACACCGTCTATAAATGTACTAATCTCTACATATGAGTGTATATATATATAGACACACATATACACACACATACAATTACACACACATATAGATTGAGTATATATACTCATACACATACACATACACACTGATATATACTTAGCTCTAAGTATGTGTCTGTGTGTGTGTGGGTGGGTATACATACTCAATCTTTATGTGTGTGTGCATGTGTTACATGCATACAGACACATACATTCATAAAATTATCACACACACACATATACAAATATATATATATATATACTAATCTCTATGTGTGTGTGTGCTCCTAACCATATATATATATATATAGTATACCCAACTCAAACATATACATGTATGTGTTATATACAGTTGTGAGTATGTATACCCAACATAGACACACACACATGGAGAACACACAAACACTCATACATACTTATCTCTATGTGTGAGTATGTATCGATTGTGTATGTTGGGTATACATACTCACAATTGTATAAAAATACATAGACACTCACACACACACACACACACACTCACACACACACACACACACACACACTCATATATACTAATCTTTATGTGTGTGTGTGTGTATATCTAATATACAAACTTATGCACTCAAATATATATACTCACACATAAAGATAAGTATATTTGAGTGTGGATGTGTTCTCCATGTGTGTATGTGTGTGTGTTGGGTATACATACTCACAATCATATTTAACACATATGTGTATATGTTTGAGTTGGGTATTCTCTCTCTCTCTCTCTCTATATATATATATATATATATATATATATATATATATATATATACAATTGTGAGTACACACACACACACATAGAGAGTATGCATACATATACTTATATATATTTATGTATGAGTGTGTGTGTGTGTGTGTCTATAAATATATACAGTGTGTGCGGGGTGTGTGTGTTATATATATATTGTGTGTCTATATATTTATACGATTGTATATATGAGTGTGTGCGTGAGTATGTATATATATATAATAACCTCTATATGTGTGTGTGTGTGTATATGGTTGTGAGTATGTATATATATATTTTTATATAATTATATACAGTTGTGTGTGTGTGTGTGTGTGCATAAATATGAATATAGATAGACAAACAGAGACACACTTATATGCACACTCATATAAGTGTGTGTGTGTGTGTGTGTGTGTGTGTGTGTGTGACAAATATATGTTCTCCATGTGTGTATCAAATATACTAATTGATGTGTTCTCCATGTGTGTATCAAATATACTAATTGATGTGTTCTCCATGTGTGTATCAAATATACATACTCACACACACACACAACTCATATATGCTAATCTTTATATTGTGTGTGTGTGTGGGTATGTTTGTGATTATTATACATACTCATATACCCAACACAAACACACACACACAAGTATAAATACTCACAACCGTAATATAGACATACATGCACACACACATATATACTTATCTCTATGCGTGTGTCTATATATTTATATACAGTTGTGAGCATCTATACCCAACACACACACACACATACACACGTACTCATATATACTAAATTGCAACCACACAAATATTAGTATAAATTAAAATATATTGTATAGACACATAGACACACACATACATGCTCAATATATAAATAATACACAAACACACATTCATATATATAACCTTCATGCATGTGTTTGTGTGTACCACATGAGTATTGGTATATATGAGTGTGTGTGTGTGTGTGTGTGTATGGATGTATATGAGTGTGTGTGTGGGTATATATAGATGTGTGTGTGTGTGTGTGTGTGTATTTATGTCTATACATACGTGTGTTATACCTCCCCACACACACACACACATTTAGACATAAGTACAAGTATGTATATATATAATACACCACGCAAATATTGGTATATATGAGTGTGTGTGGTGTGTGTGTGTGTGCGTATAACACAGATATACACACACACACACTAACATCCATATATATATATATATATATATATACCAGCACAAACACACTCATATAAAGTAATCTTTATGTGTTGCGTATACATACTCGCAACCGTATAAATCTCTATGTGTGTTTGTGTGTGTTACTTATATATATGCACATGGAGATAGTTATATATGTGTGTTTGTGCATCTGTTAGTTATATAAATCTTTATGTGTGTGTGGGTATGTATATATATAAATTTGTGTTTATACGTATATATGAGTGTATGTCAACATACACACACACATCATATATAAACTCATGTGTGTGTATGTATGTGTGTCACATAGACACACACACACACGCAAACATACATGCATACAGACACACACTCATGTATACCCAACACACACACAGACACATATGTGTGACGCACTCATATATTCGAATCTCTATGTGTGTGTGTTTTAGTGTGTGTGTTGTGTGTGTCTATATATATATATATATATATATATATATATATATATATGTATATGTATATATATATGTATATATATATATGTATATATATATATATATATATATATATATTTTTTTTTTTTTTTTTTTTTTGGGTAAATGCCATCTCGGCTTAGGATTTCATTTCATCAATAAAAATTATACAGTTGCGCTGGGACCTGATTATAGACGTCAAATTCAAGGAGCCAGCCACGCACACACTGGACATCGCCTGGCGACAACAAAACCACTCTGCCAACAGCAAAAGGCATCAAAAACCACAGCAGTGCTGGACCCAGGCAAGACCCAAAATCCGGATATGCCAAAACAAACAAAAAATATAACCAGCGAGAGCTGAAATAATAAAAAAAACAATCCTGCAAATCAACAAAGACCACAACCAGTCCGGCAAGTCAACAATCTGCGAACACCATAACTGAGAGAATCCAGGTGACGAACTAGAGGGAGCCAATCACCGAAAGGATCGGCACACAAGCATCAGGCAGAGCATCCAGAAACATGAACAGCAAAACCATCATGATAGTGCTCAACCAGAAGGAACATGGCAGTTCAAACAGCAGAGGGTCGAGATGGGCAGCAACCACCGCAACACAGAAATGAACCAATTTTCCCCAGAGGCAAACCAAAAGAACACCACCAAAAACTTTCCTTAGGAAGAGATGAAAAAGCAACCTACCAGGATCCGGGGAGAGGACTAAAGAAACTTGCATCTTAATGCGAAGCCAGCCCGCTGTCACGAAGGAAAAGGAAACTGGGTTGAAAAGCTGCCAGGGGGGAACTAAATAGCGAAGGGACAGAAGATGAAGTGGCAGAGGATCCACCCTTCTAGAAACTAGGGGTAGACATGACAGGACGCTAATCAGTCGCAGCAAATCGAGGGCGGCATCAGGATATTTCTTGGGGCACGAGTATCGAGAAGATCAGAGCCGCTTCACTAGCGCCTGAACGTGCTCATTTGGGAAAAGCAGGGGAGCACGCTGAAAGCTCCCAATGGGAACTACCAGCGACATCACTTGGTTGCAAATAGCCTCCAAAAGTTACCCAACGGGAAGAATGACCTGGGAGAATCTGCGGCTAAAGAGTTAGGGGAGGCTACACCACCAAACATGCATGTGCATCACACCATTCCACCACCCAAGCTTTAGAGAGTGGCCCAGCAGGAATTTGATAATATATAGCTAAAGGAGATGAATGGAATTGGAATTGCATATCAGAATTAAGTTATTTAGCCTTCTCGAGAGGGAAAAGCAAGCGACCCCAAGCAACCACGGAATCATCAAGATTTTCACTCCAGAGGAACGGACGAGCCATTCGCCCAAAAACTCCATCTATAGAGCTGAAGTGATCCAAGCCCTACCCGAATTAGACATTGAGAACTGAATGAAGAGGGAGGAGTGACCATCCAGCCATTTACTTAGGAATTTTTTGGGCTTGAAACTTGAGAAAAAGACCACCTTATAGAGCAAAGTAGAGAAGTTATCATTTGCCATCAAGAAGCTAGAGTCAATAGCCAATTGAATATATTTGCCAATCGAGAAAGAGGACTGGGGAATTGAGATAAGAGACTTCTTCCATCTTAGGCTGTTTCTAACCAGCCAAATCTGCCAAATAATTCGACAGACTAAGGTAAAGCCGAATGGGTCCACTGAATGGAATGAAATAGTCAACTTTGCAATATTACGAGTGCTGAAGATTGCATCCAACTTCAGGAAGGAAGCAAAACCCTGCCATAGACAATGAGCATAGCGACAAAAAACAGAGCGGTGAGAAAAAGATTCCTCAGCTTGGCAGTGAATGCATTTTGAAGCTAGGGAGATCCCTCTATCTTGAAGCACCTCTTCGACAAAGATTAAATTGTTAAGGATTCTCCAAATAAAACAGGATAACGAAAGAGTGGGAAGCTTAAACTAGGACTGGAGGGAAGGCCCCGGACAATGAAGAAGCTTGCGCGCAGATCATACTTTGGGTTGAACACTATTATTAAGTACCACCTGGAAAGAGTCATCAGAATCAGGAGAATCAGGAGGGATGGCAACTTCATTCTTAATCTTGGAGATCCAATACTCACAAATGCCAACACCAGGAAGCTTGGCTTCCTCCCAACGGCCTGCAGCCCAAAAGTCAACAACACGGGCAAAGGTGGAACCCCTAACTGTAAATAAGGAGGCTAGGGGTCCACCATCGCACCATCTGTCAAACCAAAAAGAGACTTAGCCGCTACCCAGCTTCCAGAGAATCTTTTCCTCTGCTAAATTCTTTACTTTAAGTAGGTGCTTCCAGCCTATGGAGTCATTTTGTTTCCAGTTTCTAAGCGAGAGGTGATTTTGTTTCCCGTATTTGGAGGACATAAAAGCAGCCCAACTTCCAACCCCCTCTCTTAGTCTCCGCCAGTTCCTAAGTAGGAAGGTAGAGGCCGTGGTGTTGAAAGGAAGGAAGCCCAGCCCCCCTTCAGGCTTAGGTTTAGCAAGCTTTTTCCAAGAGGACCAATGAACTACAGATCTGCCTTCAAAATCGCCCCAAAAAAATTCGTTATAGAGTTTATTAGCCTTATTGATGAAAGAGGCAGAGGGCTTAAAAACTGCCAAAACATGGTTTAGGAGGGATCTAATCACCGACTTGAGTAAGACAATCCGGCCTCCAAACGAAAGGCATTTAGAAGCCCACCCATTTATTTTTGAGGACAATTGCTCAAGGAGGGGCTAGAAGAGAGTATTCGAGATTCTCCCTTTCAGAAGAGGCAGACCCAAGTAAGATATGGGGAGAGAAGACCTTGAGAGACTAGACAGCCGTAAGATCTCGGTGCATCTGATTTGAGCTACTTGCTTCCCGAAGACAACATTGGATTTATTCAGGTTTAGTTTCATCCCAGAAGTAGAATGCATATGATCCAAGATTTGAAGTAAGATGGAACAAGCTTTAAGTGTGGCTCTGCAAAATATGATAGTGTCATCAGCAAAGGCTAGGTGAGAAATAAAGGTTTTACCAGTGTTGTGGAAATTGATGCCTTTGGAAGACGAGAAGCGGAAGGAAATTAGTCGCAGATAATAATCATTCACTAAAATAAACAAGGCCGGGGAGAGGGGATCACCGTGTCGGAGACCTCTAGATGATTTAAAAAATCCATGACATTGGCCATTGATGAGGGCTGAGAACCATACATTGGATATCGAATTGCGAAGAATGGAGAATAAGAAGCACCATTCTATTCTATCGAAAGCCTTCATAATATCAAGCTTGACAATGGCATTTCCCCCGATGCACGATCTGTCTAGGTCATGGATGAGTTCTTTAGCAAGAAGGTAGTTATCAGAGAGCAGCCAGCCTTTGACAAAAGCATTTTGGTGAGTAGAGATATGCTTAGGAAGGATGGTAGCAAGACGATTGGCTAGGACTTTGGAGCAGATTTTGTTGAAAACATTACAGAGGATAATAGGCCTGAAATCAGACCAAGCCTTCGGGGATTGAACTTTGGGGATTAGAGCAATGGCAGTGGAGGTGAAAAATTTAGGAATGTATTGAGAGGAGAAGAAGTCAAGGATAGAATCTTCAACCTCTGGCTTGATAATGTTCCAGCACTTGAGGAAAAAAGCGGGGAGAACCCATCCGGCCCGGCCGCTGAGTCTTTCTTCAAAGACCTGACAACCTCCTCAATTTCCAAGGAAGAAGGGGGAGAAATTAGCATTGAATTATCCTCAGCAGAAACCAAGGGAAAGGGGATATCATTGATGAGAGCATTCAGGTTGCAACCTTCACTAGACCAAAGAATCGCAAAGAAGTTGCAGGCTGACTTACCCAGCCGCTCTTGAGGAATTAACTCACCTGAACCATCTTTCAAACTAATAAAAGAGTTAGAAGCTTGTTTCACCTTTACCCAAGAATGGAAGTACTTAGTATTTCTTTCTCCCTCCTTAAACTTTTTCAGAGTGGATTCTTGAACCCAAAAGTCATGCTCCATATCCAGGACTTCCTCTAGATGATCCCGAGTTTTTGAAAGCTTAGAGAGAAGAGCTTCAAAACTTGACTGATCAAGCTCAGCTTCAAGTGCAGCCACCGCCTCCTCAGCTTTAGTGACTTTTTCAAAAATGTTGCCAAAAATAGTTTTGTTCCAGCTGATTAAGGAATACCTGAGCCTTTTAAGTTTGAGATGAAGAAGGACCATAGGAGAAGAAACGCTATCAATCGGGCAATGTACAGCTTTTAACAACTTCCAGAAAACCAGGGTGTCTCACCCACATATTTTGAAATCTGAATCTACCTTTGGAGAGGGACGTGAAGGAAATAGGGAGGAGGAGGGGGGCGTGATCAGACCCCAGCCGGCTAAGATGGGAAACACAAAGCCCGTTGAACAGGCCTAAACAATTTGGATTTGCCAGGACTCTATCAATTTTGGAGATAATGGAGTTATTAGACCAGGTGAAGTTTGAGCCTTTAAAGTTTATCTCAACCAGCCCACCACTATAGATCATTTCATTAAACTCACAAGAAGCAATAGGGGTAAACTTGCTAAGCCTGATTCTTTTTGAGGCTTTCCTTATCACATTAAAGTCTCCCCCCACCAAATAGGGAGAATCATCCTAATTGCTCCATTAGATTATAGAGGACCATAGTTTTCTCCTTAGAAGGTAGGAACAACTAGCATAAACAACTAAAAGCCTCAAGGGATGACCTTTCCAAATGCAAGAACCATGGATACATTGATCTTCATTTACCACAACCTCAAAGAGAAGGGGAGCCTTCCAGAAAATCCAAATTTTGTTATTAGAGTTAACCGAAAAAAAGGAAAAGCTGAGGAAGGAGGCCAGACGACCAATAGCCTTTATGTTAAGGAGGGGCTCAAAGATGCTAAGAAATAGAACATTGTTCCTTTTACAAATAGATTTAAGCCTTTTTCTAGAAGTGGAAGCTGCAATACCCCGTACATTCCAAAATAAAATAGAGTTCTTTAACATGAGTTTAACCTGGCTGACCTCCTGGGAAGGGACTGGACAAGCAACAAAGCCGCTTGAGATCTCCTGGCAGCCTTGGACCATTTCTTAGGGGTTTCCCATTCCCCCAGAGAGGAGTCCTGATCGAGATCATTCAGCTTAATGCTAGCAAAATCCTTGGCAACTTCATTTTTTTCTAAAGCTTGTAGAATGATAGAGTTGACATCACATAGAGGAGGAGACTGCTCACAGGCAGTTAAAAACTCTTGAAGTGTAGCGGGGCTCGAGGGAGGATCCAAAGGGACAAAGGGGACAATGGAGAGAGAGTTATTTGAAGTAGGTGAAAAGGGAACAGTAACATCTTCCGATGGAGGTACAAGCCTTGAATGCTTGACTCTCCAGACCTTCTTCCCAAGGTTACGACACTCTGAAGAGACATGGCCACAACAGGAACAAGAGGAGCATTTCACGTATGCCTGCTCCACCACCACTTTTTGGGAATGTTCAAAAATATTGCCTGAAATAATCACATAATTGGGACAACGCTTAAAAATATCAATGTCAACCAGAACATGAGCCCTAGGGGCATGCCAGTATCCAGATCGTTTGTCAATCGCTATTGGAGCACCCAGAAGGCTTGCCAGCGCCCAGAGATGGTGGGGATTGTTGAGTTTCGGCCTGAGATTGGGGAAGTTAATCCAATGCGGTTCAAAAAATGAGCTAGCAGGATCTCTGCTTCCTTTCTCTACCAACATCTTCAACATTCCCCTACCAAACCTCAGGAAATGAGAGGAAAGCAAGTTTAAAAATCATCAAAGAGAACTAGAGAGATTAAAAAACCATTTTGAGGAGCAGCCAATATCCAGAAACCTCCTCTATAAAAGGAGTCAAGCAAACCGTTTAAAGCTGAATTAGAGATCCATCACTTGATGCAAACAGCATTGATAGAAAAACCTCCTCCCGAACAGGGGAGTGACAAGATAGGGGGCGAAAGAGAGGTAGGCGAGGCCGAGGAGACCAAATTTATCTTCCTTACCTGCCGAGGGAGAGGGGGAAACTCACAGGCAGAGAGGAGGGGAACGCCAGGGCCCTGGCTTCCCTCGCTCGCCCTAACCCTAGAACTCGCAGAACTTTCTGCCACCAAGGTGTGTGTGTCTATATATATATAAATATATATATATATATATATATATATATATATTGACATATATATCTATATCTATGTGTGCGTATCTGTGTGTGTGTGTCTATATATATGGTTGTGAGTATGTATATATATATTCTTATACATGTATATATTTTAATCACAAACACACACATATATTCATATATACTTATCTCAATATGTGCGTGTTTGTCATATATACTAATCTCTATACATGTGTGCTTGTGTGTGTGTGTGTGTGTGCATGTGTATTTGTGTGTGTCTATATATATATATGGTTGTGAGTATGTTTATAAATATACACACACACATACACACACCCAAACATACACACATAGAGATTAGTATATATGACAAATACACATACATAGCTATTAGTATATATGAGTGTGTGTGTGTGTGTGTGTGTGTGTGTGTGTTTATGATGAAAATATTTACATGTATAAAAATATATATATACATACTCACAACTGTATATATATATAGATACACAGACACACACATAGATATATATCAATATGTATATATATGTATATATATATATATATAGACACACACAACACACACTAAAATGCACACACATAGAGATTAGATTATATGAGTGTGTCACACATGTGTTTGTATGTGTGTTGGGTATACATGAGTGTGTGTCTGTATGCATGTATGTTTGTGTGTGTGTGTGTCTATGTGACACACATATATAGATGCATAAATGCAAATAACACCCACAAATGTATATCAATATATAGACGCATACACGTGAATATATACTAATACTCATATATGTGTGTGTGTGTGTATCTAAAAATATATACACTCATCATTCACACAATCGTATATAAATATTTAGACACACACACACGCCTACATACTAACGCAACACACGCACGTATGTCATATGTCTATTATTTATATATAGTTGTGAGTATGTATACACAACACACACACACACATACTCATAAATATTAATCTCTATATATGTGTGTTTATATGAGTATGTATATATAGATGTGGGTGTATAAGTGTGTGTGTGTATATGGATGCATATACATAGTCGTATATACAAGTGTGTAAGTTTGTGTGTGTGTGTGAGAGAGAGAGAGAGTGTGTGTGTGTATGTGTATGTGTGTGAGTGCGTGTGCATGTGTGTAAGCGTGTACGTATGTATGCATGTATGTACTTATATATATATATATATATATATATATATATTAGCACACACACATAAAAAAAAGTTTATATGAGTATGTGTGTGTGTGTGTATTTCTATCTATGTGTGCATATACTTAACAAACAAATATATATACTAATATATATATATATAGATATATCTATGTGTGTGATAACTCATACATGTGTGTGTGTGTGTGATAACACATACATGTATGTGTGTGTGTGTTGGGTATACATACTCACAACTTTATATTTTTGTGTGTGTTGGGTATGTGAGTATGTATACCCAACACTCACTCACACTCATATTTATAGACATAAATTTATATATGGTTGTGAGTATGTATACCGAACATACACACAAACACAATTACACACACATAGAGACAAGTATATATATTTATACAGTTATATATATATATATATATATATATATATATATATAGGCATACTATATATGAGATTAGTATCTGTGTGTGTGTGTGTGATAACACATACATGCATGTGTGTGTGTGTCTGTGTGTGTGTGTGTGTCTATATATTTGTATACAATTGTGAGTTTGTATACTGAATACACACACACATACATACAGATATGTAAATATACTAATCTCTATAAGTGTGTGTGTATGTGTCTATATATTTATATATAAATTCACACACATACACTCATAGAGATTAGTATATCTATATATCTATGTGTGTGTATTGAGTATACATACTCACAACTGTATATAAATATATAAACACACACACTCAGACACTCATATATACTAATCTATATCTGTATGTGTGTGCATTTATATATGTGAGTATGTACATGTATATATATATATATATATATATATATCTATCTATGTGTGTTTCTAAATATTTATGTGTATATATATGTATATAAGAACACAGACACATATATATGTATACTCAACACACACATACACATACATAGATACTCATATATACTAATGTCTATGTGTGTGTGCCTCTCTCACTCTCTCTCTCTCTCTCTATATATTTATTTATATAAATATACATAGACACCCAACTATATATATATATATATATATAGACACACAAACCTATGTGTTATTGAGTATGTATATCTATTACACACACACATAGAAAGATAAGTATATATGAGTGTGTGTATGTGTATGTGTGTGTTGGGTATACATACTCATAATCGTATAGAATATTATCGGCACACACACACACACATATATAATACACACACACACAGACACATAAGCACACACACATAGAGATAGTATATATATACCCAATATGCACACGCACACACACACACACACTATAATATACTTATCTCTATGTGTGTGTGTGTTGGGTATACATACTCTACATACATGCATACATACACACACTCATATGTGTATACATAATCATATTTATACTAATCTCTATGTGTGTGTGTATACCCAACACACACAAACACACAGTCATATTTACTAATCTTTATATGTGTGTAATTGCGTGGGTGTGTGTATATAAATATATACAACTACTTGTGTGTATATATATATATATACATATACTTATCTTTAAGTGTATCCATGTGTGCCTCTTGGCACACGCATATAGACACACAAACTCAGATATTCTTATCTCCATGTGCGTGTGTGTGTGTGTGCCTATATATATGTGTGTGCATGTATATATATATTATTAATATATATACAGTTGTGAGTATATATACCCAGCACACAAAGACACACACACACACCATATATATATATATATGTGTGTGTTTATATATATCACAACTGTATATAAATATATAGACACACACATTGAATATATATTTATGTGTCTATATATTTATATATGATTATGAATATATATATATATATGTATATAACACATATGTGTGTGCATCTATATACATGTATATATATTTATATGCGGTATGTGAGTGTGTCTGTGTGTACACATACACATACACATAAAGATAAGTATATATGAGTATGTGTGAACACACACACATAGAGATTATTAGTATATATGAGTGTGTGTATGTGTGTGTGTGTGTGTATGTGGCTATATATATATATATATATATATTGTGTTGTGTCTATGAATACCCAATATACACATACACATGCAAACACTCATAGATACAAATCTCTATATATACATATGGTTTGTGTGTGTGCTTGTATTTAAGAGTGTGTTTATATGCGTGTGTGTGTGTGTGCATTTTTGTTTGTGTGTGTCTATATATATACATGGTTGTGAGTATGTATACCAACACATGCACATACACAAACACACACACACACACACACATACTCACAATTGTATATAAATATATAGACATAAATGTGTGTCTATATATTTATATATGCTTATGAGTATGTATACCCAACATGCACTCATATATAATAATCACTATGTATGTGTTATATATATATATATATATATATATATATA